>OY776679.1:37461757-37511081 GCA_963675555.1 Leptura quadrifasciata | reverse complement strand
GGGGCGGTTTTTATGGATATTAGTATGGCGGCTGAGACCGCTAACTTTTTTATTCTTGGCAATTGGCCCACCCCCGAAATATGTTTGGCAATCAGAGAGCTCCGACAGGAGGCGGGAAATTCAAACCGACTGAAAATTCAAATTTAGGGGGGAACCTCTACTACTGCACGTACATCAGATTATAATTTAGTGACTTTACATTACTTTATAGTATTATGAGATGGCTTATATAATTGCGTCACCTATCCACCAATCCTCAACTTTTAATATATTATGACGTCATTTAATCACGTGACAATATTTTATATTTAATTTTAAGAAATGAACAAAAATGTGGTGTTTCGGATTAAGGTTACTCGTTATCAACTGAAATAATTACTTTGTGACAAACTTACCGCTTGTATAAATTAAAATATATCCAAAAGGATCGAAATTTATTAATGGCAACATTTCAAATTAAATCAAACATATTTCGTGATAATGTGTACTTATGAACCCAAAGGATAGAAGAGCAAATTTGCCACATAACATGCCGTACTGGATTCCCCCTCCTCCTAGTGAATTACATAGGTCAATGAACTGCTGACTCTGCAATTAAATAAACACCGGATGCACAAGTACAATGAACCGCGGATGTCGCATATCATGTTACATAGGTCAATGAACTGCTGAGTCTGCAAATAAAATAAACACAGGATGTGCAAGTACAATGAGCTGCTGATGCTGCATATTGGCTACGTAGGTCAATGAACTGCTGACTCTGCAAAGAAAATAAATTGCTAACATTGCAAATGTAGTCAGATATATATTCATGCTTAATAAATTTTTGTGTATTTGTAATAGATAATTCCTTCTCGTCGTAAAAAGCTATGACGTCACAGTTTTTTTATATCAAAAATTTGAAAGCTGTTTTGATTCGGACTATCCCGTGACAGCACTGTACCTAATACCCTCCCGATCGTAAAATTTTTCTCTTCGGCAGGCAATTTTTATACTTAGTTAGATTTATTATAATTAATACAATAAAACTGAACCAGTAACTGGATGTGTGATATCATGCTGTAAAAGTCGACTGATTGAAATTTTTGTCATTGGCGTGCTGGTTAAGGGGGTATAATTCAGATTTTTAGTACATAAAGAGAAAAGAAAAAATATGTTGAAACCAGGAACTCTAGATTTTCAGTCTAACTCTCAATAGTTATTTCAACTAGATATAAATTAAACAAAAATAGTGTTTCAATTGATTTTATTTTAATTCACAATCACAATTTGAATTAAACAGTACGATATATTCTTATGATAAATATGGTACAATATACTTGAGTCTCTCCATCAGTCCAGCAGTAATTATTTCACTGCAGAACCTCTGAAAGTCACAATGTTCATCTAAATAGCTTTCGCATGAGAATACCTAGGGAAGTCGGTTCGAGCCCCACCTTCTGCGAAGTAATTTTCATACATATTTATTATCCACAAGAAGTGGTTCGGATCCCACTATAAACTGTAGGGCCCTGTCTCCTTTACTTGCACAAGTCTAGGCTTATCAGAGTCTTTCAAGTGATTTGGAAGGCGGTTAAACCATTAAGCACTACTTAGTTTTGAAATTTTACTTAAAATTTTCTATCAGTTTCAGTATATTCACATTTTACATTGAACATAAATCATTAATTGCTTTTCAAATCTATATTTTTCATCAGAATCTTTAAGAAGTACTGAATAGTTTCTTTATGAAGGTAACGAATACAAGTTTAAGAATAACAGATCTTACGTATTTTTGTTCACAACTTCTATGAATTCAAAATATATATTTTTTTATTTTTCCTGAAATTTACAAAGATATTGGCTAGATACTGTAATAGTATACCTTTATTATAAATGGATTCGTTCATAAACGAGGAAGATGGAAACATGATATGAATATCTTAAATATAAGAGAAAAATAATGAACGGCTTTTCAGCTAACAGGTGTTTAAATTTTTAAACGTTTACAGAATTTCTTATATAATTCATTACTACATACTAAAATAATATACTCCATTCATATGATGCTAAAATATAAAAACAACTAATCTATTGTCTTCATCCTCTTTGAAATCTTTGCTATAAATCAGAGCTTTAACCATATGTGATAAGTTAAAATAAACTTTCTCATCCACAAAATTTCTTTAATCATAAGAGAATATTCTTTCTATAATATTAGTTTATTCTATGCTTTTGAATAAATGTTTTTTAAATAAAAAAATTTCTGCACACATCTAATTCCTAAGACTTTCGAAGAAGCTGTTTTAAATAAAAATCTAAATACCATCTAATCAACTAGCGGATTGAATTGTTTTACATAAATATATACAGGGTCCTTAAAAATAGCGTCAAGTGTTTTATAGAATATATAGTGATTTTTGTTTCCTACTAGAGATATTTTCCAGAATATTTTTCTTTTATATTTCGTTCACAAAGAGCCGTTGATTCTGTTAATTTATTATAAAAAAAATTCTCACTTTAAGTACTTGATGTATACGTACAAAAATTATAAATTTTAATTCCTAATAATTTTTAAGTTCTCAATACACGGGTTTGAGGGGTATATACGTGTAATTGAAATTAAGTTTTTATTAACAATTTTGGCTTAATAATTTTTATTTACTCTACAATGTGTAACATAGAAGCATTGCCTGGGAAAAAAAAGAATTGTAGGTTCTGTATTTATTGTTTTCATAAAGCACTGTAACATTTCCAAATCTTCTTGGTTTTTTAATTTTACTTGGTCCTCGAGTGATTACATTTGAAGTTTTACACAAATTCTTCTGGTAAAATAAAAAATTGCTTGATTTTATTTATTTCAACAAGTTTACAGTAATTTTATAAATTTCTGAAAAGTTTATATAGAGAGTGTTTGGTAGTAAAAAATAACTTGCATTTAACTACAATTTTTATTTAATACGTTAAAAAGGATGCAACTTTATTGTGAACGATTTTTCTTATTCTCGACACCTGCTCTGGCGTCATTGAAAGAAGAATTCTGTAGATTTTGCCTCTTTTAACGCGTCGTGTACCACTTCCATTAATTTATCCACGAAATTGTGATAATACAACCCCCTTCATGATAATCCACCATAGAAGACAGTAAATTTATTTAATAATTCCCATATCTCGTAAAGTATTTATATGTGTATCATATCTCAAACCCAGACTGATATTAATGCGAATCATGTCGACAATGATGTTTGGATCCGTGTTTTCATTCCAATCCAATCTACGCCCGTCAGGGGACGTTTTTTGATATTTACAGACCGAATTTACATCATACGGCCGTTCTTCATCATCGCTGTTTCTGTTTTCATTCCGTCCCAGTTCGTGCTCATCTTCTTCTTCTTCCTCTGGTGGCGAAAACAATTTTGATATAATGTTTCTATATTTCCAACTATAATCGAATCCTGTATCATTTACTTGTGGAGATAATTTTTCTTTCTCGAATGTCTTAGGCTGTTTTGAAGAAGAGGTGGATGCATGCTCTTTGGTGGCGTGCACACTCTGAACATGTCTTTTTAAGCTGCCTTTTCTATTAAATGTTTTATTACACATAGTACAATGAAAGGGGCTGTTTTTATGGATATTAGTATGGCGGCTTAGACCGCTAACTTTTTTATTCTTTGCAATTGACCCACCCCCGAAATGTGTTTGGCAATCAGAGAGCTCCGACAGGAAGTCTAAGCTGGCGGGAAATTCAAACCGACTGGAAATTCAAATTTAGGGGGGAAACTCTACTACTGCACGTACATCAGATTATAATTTAGTGACTTTACATTACTTTATAGTATTATGAGATGGCTTATATAATAAAATTTTTAAGAGACTTCTAGATGTCGTGATTGATAGGTACTTGGTATATTCATATACAAGGGCTATGAATTCTAGGTTATGAATATTTATAATAATTCAATTTCAAATAATTTTATGCTGAAAGTTATACTTGGTGAATTATTAGTAATACGTTTTAATTTGAAAAGTTCTTTATTTTTTTACAATCTTGGTTTAACAATTTTATTTACTTAATTATATTACTTCTAATACTTAAAACACACTCGAGGCCTTGGAAAAATAGTGAGCAGTAGATTCTATTTCTATGATTTTCATAAAACCCTGTATCATATCGAAGTACTCCTCGTTTTTCCAACTATACTTCCAAGTCAAAAAGTTTGAAATATCTATCTTAGGCGTTTAATGTTTAATTGCTTTCATGTCAGGATTATGTACAATGTAATTGACTTATTTAACTTAAAACCGAACTAACACGAATAATATGAAATAAATATAAACTATAAAAAAAACTTATGAAAAATTAACCAAAAGTATAAAATTACTGAAAAACAAATGATTGAAAAGAAAACGATTGAAAAATAGTGGAAGCATGTAGGAAAAATGAAAAAATGTGAAACGTAGGAAAAGTGAAAAAATACGAAACTCCTTCGTGCTTCCACTATTTTTCAATCGTTTTCTTTTCAATCATTTGTTTTTCAGTAATTTTATACTTTTGGTTAATTTTTCATAAGTTTTTTTTATAGTTTATATTTATTTCATATTATTCGTGTTAGTTCGGTTTTAAGTTAAATAAGTCAATTACATTGTACATAATCCTGACATGAAAGCAATTAAACATTAAACGCCTAAGATAGATATTTCAAACTTTTTGACTTGGAAGTATAGTTGGAAAAACGAGGAGTACTTCGATATGATACAGGGTTTTATGAAAATCATAGAAATAGAATCTACTGCTCACTATTTTTCCAAGGCCTCGAGTGTGTTTTAAGTATTAGAAGTAATATAATTAAGTAAATAAAATTGTTAAACCAAGATTGTAAAAAAATAAAGAACTTTTCAAATTAAAACGTATTACTAATAATTCACCAAGTATAACTTTCAGCATAAAATTATTTGAAATTGAATTATTATAAATATTCATAACCTAGAATTCATAGCCCTTGTATATGAATATACCAAGTACCTATCAATCACGACATCTAGAAGTCTCTTAAAAATTTTATTATATAAGCCATCTCATAATACTATAAAGTAATGTAAAGTCACTAAATTATAATCTGATGTACGTGCAGTAGTAGAGTTTCCCCCCTAAATTTGAATTTCCAGTCGGTTTGAATTTCCCGCCAGCTTAGACTTCCTGTCGGAGCTCTCTGATTGCCAAACACATTTCGGGGGTGGGTCAATTGCAAAGAATAAAAAAGTTAGCGGTCTAAGCCGCCATACTAATATCCATAAAAACAGCCCCTTTCATTGTACTATGTGTAATAAAACATTTAATAGAAAAGGCAGCTTAAAAAGACATGTTCAGAGTGTGCACGCCACCAAAGAGCATGCATCCACCTCTTCTTCAAAACAGCCTAAGACATTCGAGAAAGAAAAATTATCTCCACAAGTAAATGATACAGGATTCGATTATAGTTGGAAATATAGAAACATTATATCAAATTTGTTTTCGCCACCAGAGGAAGAAGAAGAAGATGAGCACGAACTGGGACGGAATGAAAACAGAAACAGCGATGATGAAGAACGGCCGTATGATGTAAATTCGGTCTGTAAATATCAAAAAACGTCCCCTGACGGGCGTAGATTGGATTGGAATGAAAACACGGATCCAAACATCATTGTCGACATGATTCGCATTAATATCAGTCTGGGTTTGAGATATGATACACATATAAATACTTTACGAGATATGGGAATTATTAAATAAATTTACTGTCTTCTATGGTGGATTATCATGAAGGGGGTTGTATTATCACAATTTCGTGGATAAATTAATGGAAGTGGTACACGACGCGTTAAAAGAGGCAAAATCTACAGAATTCTTCTTTCAATGACGCCAGAGCAGGTGTCGAGAATAAGAAAAATCGTTCACAATAAAGTTGCATCCTTTTTAACGTATTAAATAAAAATTGTAGTTAAATGCAAGTTATTTTTTACTACCAAACACTCTCTATATAAACTTTTCAGAAATTTATAAAATTACTGTAAACTTGTTGAAATAAATAAAATCAAGCAATTTTTTATTTTACCAGAAGAATTTGTGTAAAACTTCAAATGTAATCACTCGAGGACCAAGTAAAATTAAAAAACCAAGAAGATTTGGAAATGTTACAGTGCTTTATGAAAACAATAAATACAGAACCTACAATTCTTTTTTTTCCCAGGCAATGCTTCTATGTTACACATTGTAGAGTAAATAAAAATTATTAAGCCAAAATTGTTAATAAAAACTTAATTTCAATTACACGTATATACCCCTCAAACCCGTGTATTGAGAACTTAAAAATTATTAGGAATTAAAATTTATAATTTTTGTACGTATACATCAAGTACTTAAAGTGAGAATTTTTTTTATAATAAATTAACAGAATCAACGGCTCTTTGTGAACGAAATATAAAAGAAAAATATTCTGGAAAATATCTCTAGTAGGAAACAAAAATCACTATATATTCTATAAAACACTTGACGCTATTTTTAAGGACCCTGTATATATTTATGTAAAACAATTCAATCCGCTAGTTGATTAGATGGTATTTAGATTTTTATTTAAAACAGCTTCTTCGAAAGTCTTAGGAATTAGATGTGTGCAGAAATTTTTTTATTTAAAAAACATTTATTCAAAAGCATAGAATAAACTAATATTATAGAAAGAATATTCTCTTATGATTAAAGAAATTTTGTGGATGAGAAAGTTTATTTTAACTTATCACATATGGTTAAAGCTCTGATTTATAGCAAAGATTTCAAAGAGGATGAAGACAATAGATTAGTTGTTTTTATATTTTAGCATCATATGAATGGAGTATATTATTTTAGTATGTAGTAATGAATTATATAAGAAATTCTGTAAACGTTTAAAAATTTAAACACCTGTTAGCTGAAAAGCCGTTCATTATTTTTCTCTTATATTTAAGATATTCATATCATGTTTCCATCTTCCTCGTTTATGAACGAATCCATTTATAATAAAGGTATACTATTACAGTATCTAGCCAATATCTTTGTAAATTTCAGGAAAAATAAAAAAATATATATTTTGAATTCATAGAAGTTGTGAACAAAAATACGTAAGATCTGTTATTCTTAAACTTGTATTCGTTACCTTCATAAAGAAACTATTCAGTACTTCTTAAAGATTCTGATGAAAAATATAGATTTGAAAAGCAATTAATGATTTATGTTCAATGTAAAATGTGAATATACTGAAACTGATAGAAAATTTTAAGTAAAATTTCAAAACTAAGTAGTGCTTAATGGTTTAACCGCCTTCCAAATCACTTGAAAGACTCTGATAAGCCTAGACTTGTGCAAGTAAAGGAGACAGGGCCCTACAGTTTATAGTGGGATCCGAACCACTTCTTGTGGATAATAAATATGTATGAAAATTACTTCGCAGAAGGTGGGGCTCGAACCGACTTCCCTAGGTATTCTCATGCGAAAGCTATTTAGATGAACATTGTGACTTTCAGAGGTTCTGCAGTGAAATAATTACTGCTGGACTGATGGAGAGACTCAAGTATATTGTACCATATTTATCATAAGAATATATCGTACTGTTTAATTCAAATTGTGATTGTGAATTAAAATAAAATCAATTGAAACACTATTTTTGTTTAATTTATATCTAGTTGAAATAACTATTGAGAGTTAGACTGAAAATCTAGAGTTCCTGGTTTCAACATATTTTTTCTTTTCTCTTTATGTACTAAAAATCTGAATTATACCCCCTTAACCAGCACGCCAATGACAAAAATTTCAATCAGTCGACTTTTACAGCATGATATCACACATCCAGTTACTGGTTCAGTTTTATTGTATTAATTATAATAAATCTAACTAAGTATAAAAATTGCCTGCCGAAGAGAAAAATTTTACGATCGGGAGGGTATTAGGTACAGTGCTGTCACGGGATAGTCCGAATCAAAACAGCTTTCAAATTTTTGATATAAAAAAACTGTGACGTCATAGCTTTTTACGACGAGAAGGAATTATCTATTACAAATACACAAAAATTTATTAAGCATGAATATATATCTGACTACATTTGCAATGTTAGCAATTTATTTTCTTTGCAGAGTCAGCAGTTCATTGACCTACGTAGCCAATATGCAGCATCAGCAGCTCATTGTACTTGCACATCCTGTGTTTATTTTATTTGCAGACTCAGCAGTTCATTGACCTATGTAACATGATATGCGACATCCGCGGTTCATTGTACTTGTGCATCCGGTGTTTATTTAATTGCAGAGTCAGCAGTTCATTGACCTATGTAATTCACTAGGAGGAGGGGGAATCCAGTACGGCATGTTATGTGGCAAATTTGCTCTTCTATCCTTTGGGTTCATAAGTACACATTATCACGAAATATGTTTGATTTAATTTGAAATGTTGCCATTAATAAATTTCGATCCTTTTGGATATATTTTAATTTATACAAGCGGTAAGTTTGTCACAAAGTAATTATTTCAGTTGATAACGAGTAACCTTAATCCGAAACACCACATTTTTGTTCATTTCTTAAAATTAAATATAAAATATTGTCACGTGATTAAATGACGTCATAATATATTAAAAGTTGAGGATTGGTGGATAGGTGACGCAATTATATAAGCCATCTCATAATACTATAAAGTAATGTAAAGTCACTAAATTATAATCTGATGTACGTGCAGTAGTAGAGGTTCCCCCCTAAATTTGAATTTTCAGTCGGTTTGAATTTCCCGCCTCCTGTCGGAGCTCTCTGAATGCCAAACATATTTCGGGGGTGGGCCAATTGCCAAGAATAAAAAAGTTAGCGGTCTCAGCCGCCATACTAATATCCATAAAAACCGCCCCTTTCATTGTACTATGTGTAATAAAACATTTAATAGAAAAGACAGCTTAAAAAGACATGTTCAGAGTGTGCACGCTACCAAAAAGCATGCATCCACCTCTTCTTCGAAACAGCCTAAGACATTCGAGAAAGAAAAATTATTTCCACAAGTAAATGATACAGGATTCGATTATAGTTGGAAATATAGAAACATTATATCAAAATTGTTTCCGCCACCAGAGGAAGAAGAAGAAGATGAGCACGGACTGAGACGGTATGAAAACAGAAACGGCGATGATGAAGAACCGCCGTATGATGTAAATTCGGTCTGTAAATATCAAAAAACGTTCCCTGATGGGCGTATATTGGATTGGAATGAAAGCACGGATCCAAACATCATTGTCGACATGATTCGCATTAATATCGGTTTGGGTTTGAGATATGATACACATATAAATACTTTACGAGATATGGGAATTATTGAATAAATTTACTGCTTTCTATGGTGGATTATCATGAAGAGGGTTGTATTATCACAATTTCGTGGATAAATTAATGGAAGTGGTATACGACGCGTTAAAAGGGGCAAAATCTACAGAATTCTTCTTTCAATGACGCCAGAGCAGGTGTTGAGAATAAGAAAAATCGTTCACGAGAAAGTTGCATCCTTTTTAACGTATTAAATAAAAATCGTAATTAATGACAACTATTATTTACTATATAAACTTTTCAGAAATTTATAAAATTACTGTAAACTTGTTGAAATAAATAAAATCAAGCAATTTTTTATTTTGCCAGAAACTTCAAATGTAATCACTCGAGGACTAAGTAAAATTAAAGAACCAGGAAGATTTGGAAATGTTACAGTGCTTCATGAAAACAATCAATACAGAACCTACAATTCATTTTTTTCTCAGGCAATGCTTTTATGTTACACATTGTAGAATAAATAATAATTATTAAACCAACATTGTTAATAAAAAACTAATTTGAATTACCCGTGTTATCAATAACTCACCAAATATACCCCTCAAACTCGTGTATTAAGAACTTAAAAATGATTAGGAATTAAAATTGATAATTTTTGTATGTATGTATCAAGTACGTAAAGTGAGAATTTTAAAAAAAATAAATTAACAGAATCAACGGCTCTTTGTGAACGAAATGTAAAAAAAAGATATTCTGGAAAATATCTCTAGTAGGAAACAAAATCACTATATATTCTATAAAACACTTGACGCTATTTTTAAGGACCCTGTATATATTTATGTAAAGCAATTAAATCCGCTAGTTGATTAGATGATATTTAGATTTTTTATTTAAAACAGCTTCTTCGAAAGTCTTAGGAATTAGATATGTGCAGGAAGTCTTTTTTTTAAAACACTTATTCAAAAGCAGAGAATAAACTAATATTATAGGAATAATATTATTCTCTTACGATTAAAGAAATTTTGTGGATGAGAAAGTTTATTTTATCTTATCACATATGGTTAAAGCTCTGATTTTTAGCAAGGATTTCAAAGAGGATGAAGACAATAGATTAGTTGTTTTTATATTTTAGCATCATATGAAAGGAGTATATTATTTTAGTATATAGCAAAGAATTATACAAGAAATTCTGTAAACGTTTAAAAATTTAAACACCTGTTAGCTAAAAAGTTGTTCATTATTTTTCTCTTATATTTAAGATAATCATATGATGTTTCCATCTTCCTCGTTTATGAACGAATTCATTGGTAATAAAGGTATGTTATTACAGTATCTATCAGGAAAAATAAAAAAATATGTATTTTGAATTCATAGAAGTTGTGAACAAAAATACGTAAGATCTGTTATTCTAAAACTTGTATCCGTTACCTTCAGAAAGAAACTATTCAGTACTTCTTAAAGATTCTGATGAAAAATATAGATTTGAAAAGCAGTTAATGATTTACGTTCAATGTAAAATGTGAATATACTGAAACTGATAGAAAATTTTAAGTAAAATTCCAAAACTAAGTAGTGCTTATGGTAGTACATGATTATCATTCAGAAAGTCTAATAAATGTTTAGAAAGAAATGTTTTAAGCGCCTTCCAGATCACTTGAATAACTCTGTTAAGCCTAGAAGTTTAGGGTAAAGGAGACAGGGCCCTACAGTTTATAGTGGGATCCAAACCACTTCTTGTGGATAATATATACTTGAAAATTACTTCGCAGAAACTGGGGCTCGAACCCACTTCCCTAGATATTCTCATGCAAAACCTATTTAGATGAGCATTGTGGCTTTCAGAGGTTCTGCAGTGAAATAATTGCTGCTGGACTCAAGTATATTGTACCATATTTATCACATTAATATATTGTACTGTTTAATTGAAATTGTGATAATTAAAATAAAATCAATTGAAACACTATTTTCGTTTAATTTATATCTAGTTGAAATAACTATTGAGCGTTAGACTGAAAATCTAGAGTTCCTGGTTTAAACATATTTCTTCTTTTCTCTTTATGTACTAAAAATCTTAATTATATCCCCTTAACCAGCACGACAATGACAAAAATTTCAATCAGTGGACTTTTACAGCATGATATCACACATCTAGTTACTGGTTCAGTTTTAATGCATTAATTATAATAAATCTAACTAAGTATAAAAATTGCCTACCGAAGAGAAACATTTTACGATCGGTAGGGTATTAGATACAGTGCTGCCACGGGGTAGTCCGAATCAAAACAACTTTAAAATTTTTGGTATAAAAAAACTGTGACGTCATAGCTTTTTACGATCAGAAGGAATTATTTATTACAAATACACAAAAAATAGTTAAGCATATCCATATATCTGACTACACTTGCAATGTTAGCAATTTATTTTATTTGCAGGGTCAGCAATACATTGACCTATGTAACCAATATGCAGCATCAGCGGTTCATTGTACTTGTACATCCGGTGTTTATTTTATTTGCAGACTCAGCAGTTCATTGACCTGTGTAACATGATATGCAGCATCAGCAGTTCATTGTACTTGTGCATCCGGTGTTTATTTAATTGCAGAGTCAGCAGTTCATTGACCTATGAAACATGATATGCGACATCCGCGGTTCATTGTACTTATGCATCCGGTGTTTATTTAATTTGCAGATTCAGCAGTTCATTGGCCTATGTAATTCACTAGGAGGAGGGGGAATCCAGTAAAGCATGTTATGTGGCAAATTTATTCTGCTATCCTTTGGGTTCATAAGTACACATTATCACGAAATATGTTTGATTTAATTTTTAATTTGAAATGTTGCCATTAATAAATGTCGATCCTTTTGGATACATTTTAATTTATACAAGCGGTAAGCTTGTCACAAAGTAATTATTTCAGTTCATAACGTGTAACCTGAATCCGAAACTCGACATGCATCTCCAGAAGTTATTTTTTTTTCATTTCTAATAGTTATATAAAAATATTGTCACGTGATCAAATGGTGATTAATGATTGCAAAATAAATATATTAAAAGTTTGTCAAGTGGTCAATAAGTGGTATCGTTATTGCCAAAATATTCCGAAGTGGATCAATTGTCAAATATTTCGTGAGCATTTTTGACAGCGCGAGGGCCTCCATTTAATAGTAATTATATAAGAAAATATTGTCACGTGATCAAATGACGTCATGATATATTAAAAATTTGAGGATTGGTGGATAGGCGGCGCAAGTATATAAGCCTTAATACTATAAAATAATGTAATGTCACTAAACTACAATCTGATGTACGTGCAGTAGTAGAATTTCCCGCCTAAATTTGAATTTCCAGTCGGTTTGAATTTCCCGCCAACTTAGATTTCTGTCGGTGCTCTCTGATTGCCAAACAGATTTTGGGGGTGGGCCAATTACCAAAAATATTTCGAGGGTGGGCCAACTGCCAAGAATAAAAAAGCTCCCACGATCATCAAAATTTTCCCACGTACTCTATGATTGCCAAAAACATTTCAGGGGTAGGCCAATTGCCAAAAATACCTCGAGGGTGGGCCAATTGCCAAAAATAAAAAAGTTCCCACGGTCATCAAACTTTTCCTACGCTCAAGTGGGGCCGTGACCTAGCGGCTCACCTTCCAAATTATGGAATCCCACCATCCGACCAATAAGCGCGGTGATCATCCCACTCATCGACCAATCACATTATGTAGGCGGAGCTTCCCCACCAATCGATCAGTTACAATACATGGGTGGGGTTTATCTCGACCAATTACAATAAGTGGGTTGAGATTCACCTCCCACCAATCGACCAATCATATTAAGAGGGTGTGGTTTATCCCCTCCACTCAACCAATCCGCTTAGGTGGGCGGAGCTTATCCCCTCCCATCGACCAATTACAATACATGGGTGGGGTTTATCTCGACCAATCACAATAAGTGGGTTGAAATTCACCTCCCACCAATCTACCAATCATATTATGAGGGGTGTGGTTTATCCCCTCCACTCAACCAATCCGCTTAGGTGGGCGGAGCTTATCCCCTCCCATCGACCAATCACGTTCGGGGTGGGAGGAGGAGTGGGGGGTATACATGGAGGTATGGAGGGGGGTACGCGGCTTTCTTATTATTAACCTACTCATATCAAATACCTTGCGGTAGTCGATCCAGGCCATAGAGAGGTTCCGCTTATACTGCATGGAGTCCCTCGTGACACATCTGTCGATCAGCAGGTTCTTCTTGCAACCAGCGACACCTCTCTTCGACCCTTGTTGCTCATATATCCGTTCGTAAACCGGTTCAACTGCGTGGAGCACCCGCATGTACAAAATGTGTGCAAACACCTTGTAATATATTTATAATATATTTTTATATGCTTTTATAATAATTCTTTATGTTGTACGATAGTAACTTTTTGACATATTTATACTCACTTATTATGAATGTATTGTTACGTGTTTACACCCTCCAGTAAACAACATCCCAAGCGTAGGTTCAATAATTGCAACACAAATTGTCACCAACTGATTTATTAAATACTTAACTTATAAAAATTAATTCTTATAATTACACACTAACTATAACTCTTAACTACTATAAATTCATTACTTATTTATTACTGCACTAGTTTGTTCGCTGTTCTTTATATTATCTGATCATTTGGCTCATCTAAAATATTACTAACTCTCGTGCGTTGATTGCGCTTCTATCGTGAACCTAATTCCAGAATTTTCTCTCTAATTCTGGTCACTGATTTTGGAACAAAACCATAAGTTTCCAAATTTCTAGTTGTTGGTGCCATCTCGGGGACAACTGGCGAACTACTATTTTACTGGTAGCTAATTAAGCAAGCTTCCTTTTACTCTTCTACAGGAATTAAACCTCTCTTCGTAAGAGGGCGGCATAACAGTATGTTGTTTATGTTTTGCACACTTGATTATAAATTACCTTTAATTAAATTTATTCTAATTAATTTATTCTAATTAATTTATTCTAATAAATTCTGAAAACTACACATTTTTTAAGTGAATTAAACGTCAATTGAAAGAAGATGAGAAAAATGAAAAAAAAAATTGTTACCAGCTCTTAGTCAGTCGCAACCTCTAGGTTGTCATCAGCGACCGCTGGATGGCGCCTGCTGGCTGTTTTACATGTCGCTATTGTAAAAATACCGGGATGTACCATAGTCAAAGGATTCTCATGTCGGTCGTCGCATACCTACCTTGCACTGACGAGAGCCAACAGCTCGAAACTGCAGTCTGCAAGTGGTGTGTGACGCCTGGCAAGGGAGCTCCTTTAAGTAGGATCAGTCTTTCGGCTGGTGTTTGTTGCAATCGAAGCATTAGCGCGCCAATATCCATTGGCTTGATGACGGTCTCGATAACTAGGGCCGAGTAGGACTACTACTCTTTGCTCCTAGATTATCTCTGTAGACCTGGACCGGCCTTCGTGATAGGTGGGCCCGCTTACTTCTACCAGACCCAGCCCGCAAATGCGAGATGTGTCGTGGTATTTTCTGCGGACCTCCCCTGGTCCTGGCTCTTCAACCTCGCTGGCAGAGGTCTCTTCTGGCGCTCTTCTTGTCTTGATATTTTCTTTCTTCGCCAGCTTGTCACCCCCGTGGGTAGTCATCGGTCTAGTTGGGTTTTAGGAAGTTTTGGCTGGGATTGACTGCCGGTACGTAGGACACAGTAAAGGTGTGTCCTACCCCGGATCATAGGAAAGGTAAGGATATGAGCTGTGTAGCTCGGGAGTGTGGAGACCCTAAGTGCTTTTTTTAGCACTTTCGGACTCCACGGAGCAGGTAGGACAACGGGCGTTGGACGGTATGTTGTCCGACGCCCGCAAGGAGGTTGGGTTTGGGTAGAAAAACGTCATGTCTCTGGTAGTGGTGGTCCGTCCTGGGGTATCTGAAACAGATCGGTTAGCGGGAAATATAAGTTATACTCACCCGTTGTCCAGAAGCTGTACCCTCGGCCGTTTGTGCCTCGGGGCGTCGGCAGGGTCGTAATCAGTGGCCTGTCTGATTAGCGGGTTCCCGTGCTCCTCTGCTTGGGCGTACAGCTTCTTCGCTCGTTCCCGGATGACTTCAGTGACCGTGGTGTACTCCAGGTCTCTGACGATGTCTGCGTTTCTCACGTACCATGGTGCGTCGACCGCCGTCCTGAGGGCGATGTTTTCCACTGCCTGGATTTTCTTCATGTAGGACTTTGCCTGGTAACCCCACGCTACCGAGGCGTACGTCAGCTGCGGCCTGATGAGGGTTTTGATAAGCGTGAGCTTATTCCTCAGGTTGAGACGACTACCGTTTCCCATCATCGGGTAGATGAGGGCTCTTGTGCGCCGCGCCTTGGCTGTAACAGCGTCCGCGTTCTGTCTCCACGTTAGGCTTTTGTCCATGACCACGCCAAGGTATTTGACGGTGTCGTGCCATTGGATGTCCTCGCCGTTCATGGAGACGTGTCCTGTGGGAATTTCTTTCCGCACTCGTCTGAAGAGTATGGCTTGGCTTTTGTCGGCGTTGACGGCGACTTTCCACTTCGTGCACCATTCTTCCAGGAGTGTGGCCATTTCCTGGAGTTTTCTGGTTGCGTTCCTGGCTTTCCAGGATCTGGCAATTATTGCTATGTCGTCTGCATACAGGGCCAGGGCTGTGTGGTCGGTCCTGGGGAGGTCTGAGGTGTAGATAGCGAACAGGTGCGGTGACGGCACCGAACCTTGCGGGACTCCCGCCTCCACGGTCCTGTAAGTGGAGAGTTGGTCCGAGATTTTGACCCTTAGCTGTCTGCGGTGCAGGTAGGACCTCACTAGTTTGACGAGTTCGATGGGGTAACCCATACTCATCATTTTAGCTAGGAGGCCGTCGTGCCAGACCCTGTCGAACGCTTTGGCAACATCTAGGAACAGCGCCGCGGTGACTTGCCGCTGGTTGAACCCCTTAGTAATCTCCTCGGTGAGGCGAAGTACTTGGAGTTCCGTGGAATGTCCTGTTCGGTACGCGAACTGTTCATCCGGGATGATATTCAGCTCTTCTGTCTTTTCTGTGAGCCTCTTCAAGATGACCCGTTCTGCAACCTTGCTCATGGCTGGGAGGAGGCTGATGGGCCTGTAAGAAGAAAGGAAAATTAGTTCTTTCCCTGGTTTAGGGATCATAATGACGTCGGCCTTTTTCCACCTGGCTGGAAAATGCCGTAACCTTAACATCGCGTTTACGATGTTGACTAGCGCCGCTACTCCTTTCCTGGGTAGCTTTTTGAGAGCGATGTTTCCTATCTTGTCACATCCCGGAGCCTTTCTCGGCTTTAGGCTCCTAAGGATTTCCTTGACTTCCTCGGGGGTAGTCGGGCGGATGTGGTCGTCATCAGGCAGGCGGTGGATCCTACGTACTCTGCGCTCGACATCGTCCACCCAGTCCTCGTCCTCGTCATCGAGCTCGTTCTCTCTACACTGCAGTTCTAAGCTGTCGGCAAACGCCTCGGCTTTTTCCTGGTTAGTGTAGACGATCCTCCCTCGCTCTCCGTGAATCGGGGGTATAGGTTTCCTCCGGTTTCGCAGGGCACGTTGGGTATTCCACATACTTCTGTCCTGTGGATCGAGTGACTCAAGGTGGCGTTGCCACCCCTCCTGACGGTGTTCTTGGAGGGCGGCTTTCACTCTTCGGCTGAGGACGTTATACTCCCTTCTGTCGGCGGGGAGCCTCGTCCTCTGAGCCCGTCTCTTGGCGCTTCTTCTATCCCTTATCAGCTGCCTGGTGACCTCTTGTAGGTTCGCCATCGGTGCTGGGTGTCTTCTTACTTCTGTTTCTGTCGTGCTGGCCCTTATTGCTCCCAGGATCTGCTCCTCTAGGGTAATGACGGCCCTCTCAACGTCCCTCACGGTATCTAGCCTGGGAATTTGTGCAATGTACTGCTGCAGGTGCAGCCGGTACGATTCCCAGTCCGTTCGTCGCTTCGTGAAGGTAGCGTTGTCGTCACCCGCCTGTCCTCCTAGAGTTAGGAAGATCGGGTTGTGCTCGGTAGATCCCTCCGTTCTGGTGGAGATCTCCGCTTCGAGGGTCATCTCCTTTAGGATGGCTATGTCCAGTACTTCTGGCCTGTTTCTACCGTTGTCAAAGGTGGGCTGGACTGGTCCTACCACCAGCAGTTCGCCGGCGTGCTGTCCCAGGAACCGCAGCAGTTCTCGTCCTCGAGTGTTGGTTACGCCGCTGTTCCATTGCTGGGATTTGGCGTTAAAATCGCCAATTGCGACGACCTGTGTCCTAGCGGGTAGAATTGCGTCCAGATCCCCCTCGGTTAGCGTGCTGTGGGGTGGCTGGTAACATGAAACCACTTGGACGTCGCCGTTTCGTGCTGTGGACACTACTACGGCGGTGGCATTCATATTTTCTAGCTCAGGTAGTACCGTCGGATGGTGGGCTATGGTCTTTTTAACGAGTAGAGCCACTCCTCTTGCGGGTCGCCGAGGTATGTTTACCCAGTCCATCCTGTACGTGTGGTATCCTGGGAAGTTGATCGCCTTGGCCGGGGTCATCTTGGTTTCCTGCAGTGCCATGACGTCTATATCGTACCTGGTCAGGAGCTCTTCGACTTCAAGTCTCCTTTGTTGCAGGCCGTTTACATTCCAGGCCGCCATCTGCAGGAATTCCGGTTTAATCTGTAAAGGCATTACAGATTAGTAAAGCTTGGCATTTGAGCAAAAAATGCACTCATCGCTGAGCACATTTGTTGCATCTGTGCTAGCACCGCTGTGAGGTTCTTGGCCTCTGGCGATGCTTGTTGTTTTGAGGCAGGGACGGTGTTCTGTCCTGCCTTGCTCTGGGCTACTTTTGCGTAGCTAGTGCCTGGCGCTACGCCGCCCTTCTTTGTTGAGGTCGTCGTCGGCCTCTGTACCGTCCTTTGAGTGGCGCTGGCTGATTGCTTGGGGTATTTTGGACACCCCTTGTAGCTGGCCGGGTGGGCCCCTTGGCAGTTCGCACACTTGGCCGGTTCGTCTGCCTTCTTCTTGCAGTCAGTCGTCCGGTGTGCCTCGCCGCACTTCACGCATTTCGGCTGCGCGGTACACCTGGATTGTCCGTGGCCGAAACGCTGGCAGCGGTGGCATTGGGATGCCGCTACCTTGGCTCTCTGTCTCTCTGTCCTTACGACTAGAGAGCAGCACCTCGTGACTTGGAGTATCTTGTCCTGGTCCTGTGGGACTAGGACAAGTACGAGTGGCACCTCCTGTTTCGTCCGTCTGGACGTCATCCGTTGCACTGCGGTAGGTGCGAAACCTTGGTTTTGGAGGTCTTCTGCCACCTCTGTACAAGTAACGCCGCTCGGGATCCCCCTGATGACTACACGTAGCAGCCGTTCCTCTGGCAGGGTGTACGTGTGGTACTCCCTTTTCTCGTTTGCGAACATCCTAGTCATCTTGCGATAATCTTCGGATGTCGCGGGCTCGATGGAGATTCCCTCCGCGGTAACTTTAGCCTTGCTAAAGTTAATGCCGGTTTCGGTTAGACGACGGCTCACCGTTGTCCATGTCTCCTTGTTTCTCAGCACTACCGGCGGTATGCGCTGGCTTCTTGTTTTTGTTTGAGGGGCCTCAGTCTCCTCTGTCCTGGCGTTTTGTCTGGGGACGTTAGCCTCCTGCTGGGGAGCTCTAGATCCCGATCTGCTTCGTCTGGATGGCTCTGGGGGGCACTTGAGGGGCTCTTCAGCCACCTTCTTTGCCGCCTTAGGGGCCTCTTCGTCGGAGTCCGTATTAGTGGCGGGTGGGTTTTTCCGCTTCCGCGTTTGCGATTCTCCTCGAATCGCACGCAGAAGTTCTTCGTGCTGGGACTTTTGCTCCCTCTGCATTAGCTCCAACCTCTCGGTGAGCTCCTCTATTTTCTTTCTGAGGGTTTTGTTCTCCTCTGTGAGACGTTTTATCGTCTCTTTGTCATCCCTTGGGGTTGGGGTACCCCCTCGGGAGCTACCGCTCTGGGACGTTTTGTCTTCGCTGTAGTCCATGCTACCGTCCTCCACGGTAACGTCGCTGTGGGTGTCCTGCAAGGGAATACCTATAATATTATGGGAAAAAGTTATGATTAATAACAGTAAAAATGGTGTCTCCAAGGGACGTGTGTACTTCCTCTTCTTAGAACTGTCGACGACGACACTAACTGTGGGGCTGCCACTTCACTGTGCACTTTCTTGGCTCGGTACGTCTGCACTCGGTCACCTCTCGATGCACACTGGAAGCATTAGCGTTTTGATGGTAATATGCAATTATTACACTTAACGCGCCAGGCTTGTAACTTGTAATTCAGCGCTCGGCGGGGCACATAGCCCGGAGAGTAGCTGTTGGTTGCAGTCTGGTTAGGTTCCTTATAGTAAAATAAGGATTTATAGAGGAGTTTGCGACTAAAAATATTATGTTTAATATTCCGCCCTCTAAACACATTTGAAGTATGTTATTGTTAATTATTTACGCATATAGTGTTTTTCAAGAAAATTTTATACTAAAGTGAAGTTTAGTTTTTGGTGTATACGATAGTACTTGGTTGTCTGTAAAAGAACGGCCGCAAGTAGTGATTGCCATGATTTGAATTAATTAATTATTCTCTCTGTAGACGAGTGTCAGCGAGAGAAAAGGAATGCGGCTGCTTCGTGTTGTAAACAAGGATCCAATAGGGTGTAGTTAAGGTAGGTAATGTTTGTTTAAATTTATTATCTGTGACGCAATTATTTTTTAGCATAACGGGAATGTTTCCCGTATAAGGAAGAAAACGTGTTCTGTTGAAAAAATCGACTACTAAATGTTCCGAGAATATCGAAGTCGTTTTATCTGTTCTGAGACCATGGATTAATGAAATGGATGTGTTCCATCAAGAGAAAAGAAATAGTTTTTTGTACTTGAATTATTTTTTACAGGCAACCCATGTACTGTATTGTGTATTGCAAAAATTAAATTTCACTTTAGTATAAAATTTTCTTGAAAAACACTATGAAAGTAAATAATTAACAATAACATGATAGCAACCTAGAAGTTGCCGCTGACTGATAGCTGGCAACCATTTTTTTCATACTTCGCATCATTTTCTATCAATTCAATTCAATTCAACAAATCTTTATTCAAGTATAACAACAAACCTCCCCAGAACCCGCCCCGGGACCGACCGTGCAACCACCACGCTCGCGGTGGCAGATTTTGGTCTGGTTTGGTTAGAAGACAAATATTTAATCTTAACCTAGACACCTTTTACGAACAGTAAATAAAAGCAGGTAGTAACATTAACAATATCTAATACAAATAGATTTAAAAAAATTTGAAACTGCACACTTATTTTTAGGGACTTTTTCGCTTTGCACTTTTTTTGAAATTTTTCTAAACTTTGATTTTTAGAATTTTTGATTTCAAAAGATTTTTATTTGGTAAAAGATTTTGTGACGGGAAATGAATTTAGAGACAAAAATGTACAGAAAGAAAACAAACGCTACAAAAAGGTTACAAACAGAAAAGAAGAGATGTGCGATGTGCCGGACGTAGTCCGCTATCGGGGTTATGTCGTTACAATGGTTATAGGTCTATGAGGGAAGTGTATGTGTACCTTCCTGAATTTGATATGAGGCGCATAAATTTGTGTTCGAACACTTTTAGTTTTTTCATTGTCGTGGCCGTTATGATGCATCACACCGGCGCCGCGTATGTTATGAACGGCCTGACCATCATTGTGTACAACAATTTCTTATTCTGTCTGTTGAGTCTGCTACCCCTGATCATAAGCGGATACAGACTCCTTGACAGGGAGTAGACCGTCCATATTGTCTCATTAATGTGCGTATTAAACGTCAGTCTTTGGTCGAGTCTAACCACCAAGTACTTCACGCATTTCTTAACGCATGAAGACTATCGCCTTGGACTTCTCAATGTTGACCTGAATCTTCCACTAGTCGTAATAAGCCGTGACACGAGCCATGTGCACCTTCGGCAGCTTATTCGCTGCTTGTGCGTTATGAGAATTCGCGTACATAGCTGTGTCATCGGCGTACTTCGCCAGCTTCGTATTCGGGAACTCTGGGAAGTCGGAGACTTACAAGTGGTACAACTTCGGTGGCAGGCTGATCCTTGCGGGACTCCCGCGCGAATATCTCGCCGTGTTGACAGTTTATTCTCGAACCTGCAGGGATCTTCCCGTCAGGAACGAATGAATTAGCTTAGTGAAGTAAGTCGGAAAGTTGTAGTGGTGTAGTTTGTAGAGTAACCCCGAGATCCAGACGGTATCGAACGCCATCTCAATATCGAGGAGTATCGGTGCTCTTCCTGAGGTTGTATTGTACTTTGACGTCGTTAACTATGTTGCACCGTACTCCTGCTACTCCTGCAGGATCACGTTAACGATGTACGTCAACTGCACAATACCTTTCCTAGGGAGATATTTGAGTAGCTTGTACTCGATGCTGTCATTTCCGGGCGCTTTATCGTTTGATAGATCCTTGATAATTTGTGCTACCTCCAAGGGCTTGGTCGTGACTTTCAGGAATTCACGCCTTGTCATTTGTACGTCATGACCAATGATATCGATAATGTCATTCTCGGTGCTATTTTGCTCTAAATTATTTGGTGTGTTGTTATTGTGAATAGTCTCGAAATGCGTAGCTAAGTCACTAGCCTTTTGAGCATCTTTCATCGACGTCCGTCCGTCTGTTTGCGCCCGTCAACGCGGATATAGCTTCCCGCATACTTTTTAAGGCCCTTGTTTTTTTCTTTCAAAAATACACTTAAAAAACATGTAGTTGGAATTCATTAGAATTAATTAATTACAATAAATTTAATTAAAGGTAATTTCCGCTAATTTTTGATAAGCTACCCGGCAGTAATATATTATATTGCCATTCATCATTCATTTGAATTAAGTTTCGGTAAAAAACAGATACCTGCAGGAATCAGCGGGCCGGATCGTGGGCTATTAAGGTTATGCAGCGTACTATTATTCGCTACAAATAAAATAGAAATTATATAATGTAGTTAATAAACATCTATCTATATGTCTCTCTAATAAATATTACCATGACTTGGGTTATGCAGCGGTATTGCGCCCTATAAGTAGAGCAAAATAGTCTCACCATAAATACAAATGTTATATTTATATTCATTTATTACAATTAAGATTAATTGATATAATTGAGAATATAAAATTTAGAATATTTCTATAATGTTTATTAAATATGTTTCCTCGACAACAAGACTAAAATAAAAACAATAATTGTGACAAATCTCAGGACAGGGAATATTCAAAGTAATTTTAACGGCTTAACAAAAGTTGAATTTCCAATAAGCTTTTTCCCTTGGTTTCGGGCACGATATAAATCGTAAAGAGGACAGCAACTGCACAGAAACTAGCGAATAGCCAAAAAGAACCTGCCATTCCTAAACTAATTGCTACATATGGGAAAAACTTCATGACACAGAAAGCAGATATTATATTGAGAAAAGACACTATACTAGACGCCATTGATTTAACATTTGTAGAAAAAAGTTCCCCCATTATAGTCCAAGGCAAAGATCCTAGACCTAAATCATAAGCAATTATGAAAACAACCAGACATGCAAGGGGTAACCAAAAAATATTGTCTATATCGAATTTATTATCTTTTAAATAGAAATATGTGCCCAAAGACGTCAATGAAATGCATGCCCCTGTTGTTGAAAAGAGAAGTAACATTTTTCTTCCTAAAATATCCACTAAGCATGTAGTACATGTAATAACAGTGATTTGTACAACCCCTACAATTATGACTGAAATATGAGAAGGTATATTACTACCACTGGCCTCGAAAATAATCTGCATGTAACCTATAATCGCGCAAATACCTGAAAATTGTTGCATTATCATTACTCCGGAGCTAACTACCAATCCCCTTACTAAGGCTCTGGACTTGAAAAGATCCATAAACGGACCTTTGTTCTTCTTATCCTCATCTATACAATTTGTTATAAATATCAGTTCCTTTTTAATAGCGCCTACTGACTTCTTGCGTAACTTGTTTAAAGAATCCTCAGCTCTCGCAGCATCATTTATGGAAATTAAGTAATAAGGACTTTCAGGAACAAACATGCCAAAAGTAACATAAAATAAAATAACCGGTATTATATTAAGAAAACTTAAAACTCTTATGGTTACAAAAGGTCCAACTAGAAAGTTAAACAACATTCCTGCTCCCACCACTATGCCCATTATGCCGCTCAACATCCCTCTATTGTGATTCTCTGATATTTCACCTACATAACCTGGCAGAACTGAAAATACACAACCCATACCGATTCCATGAATACATCTAGCTGCCAAAAATATATTAACATGTGTACCAAAAGCAAAGAGTAAATGGGCTGCTAAAAAGGAAATACCAAAACTTAAAAGCGTTTTCTTTCGTCCCAATTTTTCTGTAATGGGACCTGCTATGAATAGACCGAAGGCAGCAGTAAGAGTGAATAAAGAAGTTATCCATGATTCCTCTAAAGTTGTGATTGAATTTGAAAGAGGATTAATGGCGGAATCATTACTGCTGAGTTTTGGAAGAACAGGAGAAGTCCATGAGTATCCACTTCCCGCGCAGAACGAAAGAAGATTTACTGAAATAAAAAAGTAAAAATTACATTTCTGTTTATTTTATAAAAGCATGAACTTAATATATCAAAATGTATATATAAAATCGATTTAGCACCAATGGGAGGTGATATACTAAAACGGTTGAAGCCCACCCCAATTAATTATAAATGAAATCCTGGTCATTATTGTCACCAGTATATTAATTACTATTTATTAATCTGAAGGATAAACAAATAAGATTGGCCATTTGTGTGATCGTCTAGTTTTGATAGTGTAGGACTCAGATTTCGTTGTGTGTGTGTAGTAACCCTTTTCTAATTATCCCAGGTTCTTTTATATAAAGTTTAATATTACTTGTCTCTGTCTGATACTCTATACCTTAGAAAATTAATCAATCTGTTAATTTAAATACCTGGTAAACTTGAACACACTGTCTATTAATTGAGAGACTTAGTTAATTATATATGTTATTTATGTAGTATTTTATTACTCAAGATTGCACTGTACATTTATAGTTGAAGTTTGTTTTCTATTTTGCTTTTGAAATTAAACATTTATTTAGTTTATTACTTCTATCTCGAAAAGGTAAAGGTGAAAGAATAAGACAATAATTGATGGAAAAAATAGTAAAAAAAAATCATTTTATTTTATATAAATTGATGCAACAATAGTAGAACATGAAATCAAAAGTAATCCAAATATTTGAGACAATTGTCTAAATATTATAATAGGAAAATTTGCGTCGCTATAGTAATGACCATACTATAGATATGCTGAGTGTTTTGATGCAATAACAAGAACTTATACAAAAGTATGCTGTGTTATTTTAATAGTAATTAGAGTTGTGGCAATGGCCTGATAATGATAATCTATAATAGAGCTGTTAGAAATCGCTAGGTAACAATGGTTTATAATAACATAAAGTTGTTAGCAATCACTAGATAATAATGATTTATAATTAAAGTTGTTAGCAATGGCCAAATAATGAATTGAATGCAAAACAAAGGACAAGAATCCTGTCATGTTTGTACATTATCAAAATTCAGTTGAGAAATGAGCATTAAATACTCATGTAAAAGATCATAGAATGTTGAGGAAAAATCTTTAATTATAATTAAAACAAGCAGTCTACCAAATTTTGTATGACTGTCCAACAACGTGAAACAAGGTGGGCAGTGGTAAATCAAACAGACGAGACGTCCCGGTTCAGTACTCGACGAAAAGTAAACCCTTCTTAATACGAACAGGTGTAGGGGCTAATTAACCCAGCACTGATCGATGGCCTGTACAGTTTGTGAGCGCAAGGTAATTAAATGAATGGATCCGTTATTAAACAATCATAGAAAACCAAATAGATCGCTGGTGAGAAATCTCAGATAATCATTTGAAAGATAAACATTACTATGATATTTGACATGTCCAAAATTAGGCAGAATTTCCGTGCGCCCTGTATAGCGTTATATCGCCCGTGAATGCTCTTCCCCAGCTTCTTCATGTTTAACGTACTCGTTGAGCATAACAGAGAGGTTAAAATGGCACTTCATAAAGAGTACATCAAAGAATGGTTGTCTACGAGATGAATAGCAAAATTAAATGTGGATTTTCTTGGATTGTTTGGCTTGTAGTTTAGATAATTAATCTCAATACTACCATAAGAACAGCTAGCCCAGAGGGTCTGCGATGTGACTTAGGTACAATATCCACACAATAATACCATAAGAACAGCGAGCCCGGAGGGTCAGCAATGTGACTTAGGTATATTGAAATGCAATTACTCAGGAGCACAGCGAATGATAGCATTCGACGATGTAACTCGCGAGTGATAGAAGTGGCATCTCCCTCGGTAAACAAGCTGGTCTTCTTTTATATGGTTCCTGATGTCACCCTTCTACCCGGATTATGCATCTCCGCTTGTTTCTTGTGGGAATATGTTTATTTTAACACTATTATAATATTCGTCACGACGTAGCCCTGTGCAACACTTTAGAGTGGCGCTCAACTTTCTATCTTTTCCTATGGTTAAGCTAGAAACGTGTAGGCGATTTCATACTATAGGAATACTTGACGTTTATCTGAATATACGATAAACAAACCCTGCGACTCGACTAGATTTTATGTAAATTCTGTCTCAAAATTGTAGCGTTTAACTTTGCTTTAAAAATATAATTTTAAAATGCATTCTGGTAATTTTATTGTGTTCAATATTAAATGTAAAAATGAAATGAATTAACTGCAATAATTATTTAAATTTGGAAACATAAATAGGAAAAATTAAATTTGTAAATGCCCTATATACTGGGCGTTTCAATACTTTATGCAACAATTTTTATAATATGGCGGCGCAAGGTCAAACTTCTGGGTTTTACAAACATGGTTTTTCTCAATTTTCTCAATTTAAAACAGTATAACTTCATTACAAGTAATAATGGGAGATTTTTAGATCGGCAACATAAAGTGTTTAGTTACAAAATCAAAAGCTTATGAACTAATTGAGAATCCACTTCACGCAGCATTGGACATAGTATGTCAGAGAACCTAGCTGAAGCATTTTTCTCTAATAACCAATGTTTTAATTTTAAAAAAAGCCGATTTTGCATCACTGTATGGCAGTTTGCGCCACACTGGCTGGAATTTCTTATTTGATGTATCGGATACGGATGTTGATACGCAACACAATTATTTTATGATGTTATTTATGAGAAATTCCTAAAACTCTTTCGGGGACAAATAATATCCTCAGTGGTTTTCGAAAAATCTGGAGAATACAAAAATATTAGAACAAAAATAAAGAAAGATAACAACGAGGCACACAAAACCATCTACTTGTAATATAAAATAACTTAAAAAAATAATCCAACAATGTTTTGGTCCTACATTAACAATAAATCTAAAACTAGTTCAATACCAAACAGCATGATCTATGAAAATGTTCCATATAATGACACACAAAATACAGTAAATATATATTTTTTAACACTTATTTAACGTCGGTCTATTCCCGCTACTGAGGCCTATCACCGACGCCTGTAGACGAGATACACCACCAGAAATTTTGCCGAACCTCTTCTTTTAAAAAGAGTAGGGATCTTTCATTTGTTTAACATTTAATAGACAAGGGACCCACGGCTTTACATCCCCTCCGAAGGATGGTATACCACCTACACAACCCTCGCCTAAGGTTGCATAGCTTCTGCGCGTACACTGATATACAAGCCGCTGGAAGATATGTGAGGCGAGGACACGGTCTTCCTTGTAAATACCAACAAGCCTCGTGAAAAATAATCATTTTTTGTTTGAAATTTGAAGCTTGGGACACCTGAGGCCGTCGATGCACTATTTGATTTTGAAGTTCGGGGGGGGTTTAGTCAAAATTGCTGGACAGGGTCAAAAGCTACACGTTGTATACGACCAGATCACTTTTTGTTTAAAGAATTTATTTATTTTAATTTTTTAATAATTTTTAAAGTCACTGACAGAGTCGAGAGAAACACCCTGTGTGTTTGTTTAAAACGAATTTATAATATTTATTTAGTTACTTAAGCAGAGTTTAACATTTTTGTTTAGTTATTTTTTACAATAGATTAATATTTGGTAACTTTTCGACAGTCAAATTTCGACTTCTAGATTTTTTAGTTTCATTGTTTTGTTTTTATTTAAGCGTTTTAGCTTTTGAAAAATTCACTGGTGCATGAGGGCAAATTTAAATTACTCTTTTTAACCAGATTTTGGCCTGGGAAGCACTTTTAGGGTCCCGTTTATAAAAATTCATGATGTGAAAGACAAGTGGAACTAGGCAAACGGTAATTACTCAATTTATTTCGTTAAACCGAAAGAATATTAGTATACTTCCTACCGCGAACAGTACACAAACTTTTATATAATCAATTAAAAAATTCACACAAATTAATTTCACTTTTAGAAAAACTTATAGAACGACTTAATACGCGAGAAACTACTTGATTTGTTTTTCCGGAGCTCGGTTATTTATACTATACCACGGTTGCTTTTTTCGTGCCCCGTGAGTCAGGCGCGAACGTTTTTACCCCCGTTTTATATCTGGATATGGTACCATATAGTCTGGATCAGCACGGTTGCGTAATATTACACAACATTGCGCAACACTTTTGCAAAAGTATGAAATTTCGAAATAAAAATTATATGGAGAAATCAGCATGGAAAAGGAGAATTTTTTGATATAAAAATGAATTTTGAATCTATCCGGGTTTAGAAGTTATGGAGGTTTTAGTATCTGGAAATTAACTGTTTTCGGAATGACCTCGTAAAGTCGAACGAAGGTCCAACGTTTTACGGTTGCAAGATATGAGACTGTTCCCGATTGGTGCGAGATGAGTAATAAGATATATGAAAATGTTCCCGATACGCGTGGAACGAAAATAAGATACGATATTTGTTACAAGGGGAATGCCGATATTGTATGCCGAATACGAGGGGTGAGCCAAAAGTAGTGAAAATTGAAATGGAAGCGGGTGATAGAAATTGATGAATCGAATCGAAACATTGTTGTTAGTACGGAGAGTAGTTTGAAGTATACGAGGGGTGGTTGAAAAGTAGTGAAATTTAAAATGCAAAATCTGCTTATGGAAGATTAACGAATCGAGATAAAATGTTGTGGTTATGGGTATGAATAGTGGTTTTGATATAATTTGAGATTATTTGGAGCTGGTATTTTTAGGATGGGTTTTGAACGGGTTCGAGTCCTGAAATGGTGAATTTTAATGTTTGACGGTATTTGACGCTGAATGCATGTTAATTGAGAATTATCGATTGTACTTGGATTTTTTCGGAATTATTTTTGATAAACTGTATGTTTTGACTGATTTAAATATGGTAATTACTTTTTTTACTGCTTTTGACATGGTGCACGTGAAGTTTGATTTATTTTTGAAATTTTGAATTTTTTTATATTTCTTATAGTGCCGATAGAAGAGAAGTACTATAACATTTGAAATGGTCGCTCATTTTTTTTTTATGCATTTATTTAACGTCGGCCTATTTCCGCTACTGAGGCCTAACACCGACGCCTGTAGACGAGCTACCCCCAACCAGGAATTTTGCCGAACCTCTTCCCTTAAGAAGAGTAGGGATCTTTTACTTGCCTAACATTTAATAGACAAGGGACCGACGGCTTTACATCCCCTCCGAAGGATGGTATATCTTCTATACAACCCTCGCCTAAGGTTGTATAGCTTCCGCGCATACACTGATATACAAGCCGCTGGAAGATATGTGAGGCGAGAACGCGGTTTCCGTTGGAATGGTCACCCATCCAAGTACTAACTGCGCCTGTCGTTGCTTTACATCGCATACCGAAGTATGTACATAGTAAAGACGCACCTACGCTCGTTGAACACGAACAATACCCTCGTTTTTGGAAAATAAAAAATTGGAACTGTGGGGGTTTAGAGCTGAGACCCTCGAGGGCTTGTGTGCACTTTATTTTTTGAATTTGCGAAGTTCGGGGGGGTTCCTCGAAAGCTGCTGGTCAGGGTCAAAGACTACACCCTGTGTATGAAAATAACGACACTTGATTGTTTAAACGATTTACAAATTTTATTTATCTAAATGAACAGAGTTCCAAGTGATTTAATTTAATTTTACAATAATTTTTTATGAAGGTAACTGTTCGACATAAAATTTCGACTAACACGTCTTCTAAGTATTCTTTTGAATTATTCAATTTAATTCTGGAAAAAGGGGTTTTAGCGCGAAGGCCGGTTTGATTTATTTAAGATTAAAAGATTAAAATAATATTTTTTACAAGCAGTAGCCTTGGAAGTAGCGCGGGCACTGTATTCAAATTCACGAGTAACACCGAAGAAACTGACGTTCAAAACACTGACTTCCCGAACACTGACTTGCCGAGAGCTCGTTGAGCTCGGGTATTTATACCATTCTGAACTATTGCGTTTAGCGTGCTCCATGTAGTCCAGCGTCCCGTTTTAAAAGAGCTGGAAACGGCACCGTGTAGTCCGGATCGGCTCGATTGCGTCAGTTTGCACAACATTGCGCAATCCCTTGCTAAAGTTCAAATTTCGAAAATGAAAGTTACATTGAAAAATCCGTCTTGAAGAGTGGAATTTTTTGGTGTAAAAAGAATTTTGATATCGGCATTCGTTTAGAAGTTATGGCAGTTTGATTGATATATTTTTTTTCCTCGCTTGTTGGCTTTGGATGACCCATCAGCCATTACCCCTTGTTTTATAAAAAAAAAAATAACGTTTGCAAACAAAACTAGTTTAGTGTTATCTAAACCCATCCTATTTATGCTGTTATTATCAACCTAACCTAAACGAAGCTATTTACATGTATACGTACACACATATCCTCTCTAACGCCAGAAAGAACATAGGGACACTCACTTCACGTCAAGGGGTCTATCTTGACGACTTTAATAATACGTAGACATAGGTAATGGACCACGGTAAAATATGGGTTTTGTATCGACACAGGCATGGATATAATAGGATACAAACAACTCTACAAATATGTATACATACACATATATACTTACATATATGCGCACATACACATTTATTTATTCCTTATGCTATAAACTTAAATTTATTGATTTAAAGAAATTAAATAATGCTTCAAAGGCATCCAGATTTTCAGATGCGAGAATATTATTAATACTAAATGGAGGATGGAAATTAATTTCTATAAGTTTATCCGTTAAAAAATTAGTTTGATCGTGGTTAAGCAGACACCCAAAGACTATATGGTTTAAATCGGCAACTTGTCCACATGTGCAAAGATTGTCAGTACGAATTTTTATTTTAAATAGATGTGACGCAAATCGGCCATGATTGATATTTATTTAGACGTTTTCGGATTTACCCCGTAAAGTAGTAACGAAGGTCCGATGGTTACCGAGTTGAAACGATAATTAAAAAGGTGCGATAGGCGAGCTGTGCCTGGAAATGAGATAAGATAACGGTCCGAAGATAATGCCGATATGGAATGTGATATACGAGGGGGGATTGAAAAGTAAGAAAATTTAAAATGGAAACGGATAGTATTAATTTGACGAATCGAGAAGTATGGAGAGTAATTTGAGGTATACGGGGGGTGGTCGAAAAGTGTTGAGAATTTTTGAAAGAAATTTGTTTACAGAAAATGACCGTATTGGCTGGAGATGATGAAACGTTGGGTTTGGATGGTGAATTTGATTAATTTTAAGATTATACAGGGTGTATATTTTTAAGGTGGGTTTTTTGATATATGAAATATGAGTTCCGAAAGGGCGAATTTGGGTTTTTGGTATTGATTGACGATGAAGATGGGTTGATTGAGAATTATCGGTTACGTTGTTATTTTTTCCAGAATTATTTTTGAGAGTCTTTATATTTTTGTGAATTACGGTATCGTAACGACTTTTTTTATGCCTTTTAGCAGGGCGTACGATACCGTTGGTTTAATTCTTAATTTTTGAAATTTTTTGTATTTTTTATGGTGCTGAAAGTAAGAAGTACTATAACATCGCCCCTGGTCGCTCATTCAAGTACTAGCCGCGCCTAACGTTGCTTTACATCGCATATCGAAGTGTGTACATAGTAAAGACGCATCTATGCTCGCCCCATATAGTAAATAAATCGGCAGAATATTTCAAGTCAGTATACACTGCACCAACAAGCAGTTCTAACATCAGTGGTGAAAACGAACAGATGGACGCACAAAATATATTTATACCCTCAACATCTGAGGCAAAAGTTATCAAAGAGTGTAAAAAATTAAAGCCAACGGGGGCCAGATGAAATACCTGCTTTCTTCGTCAAAGGTTGCTTTTCAGTATTAGCCTGTTCTTTATCATATATCTTTAATTTATCATTAAATAAAGATGTTTTTCCCATCGTGTGGAAAGTATCTAAGATATATTCTGTGCATAAATTGAATTCTAACGAAGATATAAAAAATTGCAGACCAGTCACTATAATTAATAATATCTGCAAACTATTCGAATTTGTTCTGTATGACTATATCTTTCCTAATATAGAAAACAAAATATCAACCAACCAACATGGATTCATGTCGGGTCGGTCTACAACTACAAATTTACTATGCTCAACTCAATATCTTTGTAAAGCATTAGATAGAGGTGGTCAAGTTGACGTTATTTATACAGATTTTCCTAAGGCGTTTGACAGGCTTGACCATGGTATCTTACTAAATAAATTAACAAATTTTGGATTGTCATACGAGTTTGTTTCTTTTTTTACTTCAATATATCTATTACCATAGACACAAGTCTGTTGGATTTCACGCCTTATCGGCTTGGTGGTGTGATGGACAGTGGCGCGTTCTCCCTCGTAGACGGCCAGGGTTCAAAACCGGGTCGATGAGATATAGTGGGTGAGCGGATCTGCTCGCATCACCATCTTTCGAAAGAGATGTAAAACTGTGGGTTCCGTGTATCTGCGATGTGAGCACGTTAAAGATCCCTACCCCACGACAAACTGTAGGAGTTCGGCAAAATTTCCAGGTTAGGGATCCCAGTGCCTATACGTACACTGATGAGCTTATTTCCTGGCATCGGTCATTGACCTTGGTAGCAGAAATAGGCCGAGGTTAAACAAATGATTTAAAAAAAATGACCCTAAGGGTCAGTTCTTGGTCCGCTTTTGTTCCATGTCTTCATCATTAACATAGTTATAAACTTGCAGTGCCCACACCTGCTTTATGCCGATGACTTAAAAAATTAACTGGATTGATGATATGGAATTGCTTAAGTCAGATTTGAAAAATATTTATAACTGGTGTAATAAAAATAAATTACCCATAAATGTTGAAAATGTAATGTCACTTACTCACGTCGACAGAATATTCTCATTAACGAGTATAAAATAAATTCCAATGTCATACAAATGGTTGATAGTTTTGAGGATCTGGGTGTCACTTTTGACTGACTGACTGACTGACTTTTATTTATCACATAAACAACATTGCATCTTCGGCCTATAAATCATTAGGATTTATAATTTATTAACGTATTTATCAATTAACATCATATGCTGGAATTATAATCAAATACAGGATAACATTGATATTATTTTATTGTAAAATTAAGAATTTAAAGTCGATATATGAACATAATTTTTTTTTTAATGGCATTAGGCATCAAACCACGCAGCCAGACACAAAGTATTTGATATGCCATAATTTCAAAATATACACAATCATTCACACATACAAAGTACCTACACATACTCCGCCCTAAACTTATCTTACCAAAAATGGAAATTTTTAGAGAAGACTCAAAGGAGATACCTTTGTACATATTCTTGTCGCTCAAGAGTCTTTCAGGGCATTATGTTAGACTACTACGGTAAATAGAAATTAGGTAAATTTTAAAGAAAGGTTAAACATGTAGGGAACGAATTTATTATTTACCCATTTATATTTTCATAAGAACATAATATTATATAATACCTTTATTATTGTAGTATCTTTATTGTCAATATCCCGACTCTATAATTGGGACATTGTCCTGTTGAGTTATGTAAGTAAGTAAGTAGTAAGTAAGTATAATAAATAAATGAATGAATGAATGAACGAATGAATGAATGAATAAATAAATAAATCAATTATTTTACTATCCCATACAATATGAAATGCGATACATCAACTTTTTATTCAGTGTTTATAAACACTGGGCTATATAGAATACTCCCTATAGAACGTAACCTCACAGCCTAACAGTTAATTATGAAAAAAATGTATGTAATTAATTTAGAAGAAATTAAGTGGAAATCAAAGAACATCCAGAGGAGATAACAAGGTAATCAGGAAATTTCACACAAGACTTCTCTAACATGTGTAGACATTTTGCCAAACTATATATAGTTCAAAGTAATAAGTTACCGAGACAGAATAAACACAACAAAAACTTTACGACATAATTATTATTGCCGCGGGCCATGGCGCTAGTTGAAGTAAATAGATCTCAGTAAATAAAAAACGCAACAAAAACTTTACTACATAATTATATCGTCGCGGGCCATGGCTTCAAGCCTGACATGAAACATTCCCGACGCACATTAAAAACCTATAAAGGTAAGCGAGTCAACTCGCGAACAGCACTAAAAAGAGTACCGGTATTTTAATGAGGTCGTAAAGTATTTGTTGCGTTTTTATGTTTCGGTTTATTCCTACTTGAACTATACCTACTATTCGAAATGTTGATAAACAGATTCAGAACGACCTAAGAAAAGCTTGTGTGGTAGGACTCAAACATTGTTAAATGCGTTAACTCTTTGTTTCTTATTCATAAAAAAGAAAACCTCAAATTGTTTTTTCGTACATTAATGTTACTTTATGGATGAAATAAGCGGATTTTGAAGGCTAAAAAAAGAATTAATAACAGGCAAGGACCAGTCGAAAAATTAAACACGAGATAAAGTGAAATTGTGAAATGGAGGGTTTAGGGGTTGAAAGTGTTTTTTTGCGATTTTCGGCGAAACGTGACCTCCTAGCAGAAAATGTTGGAAAAGTTGTAGATAATAAAATAATCTAAAACTTCCACATCAGGCATTTTTGAACATAACCTCACATCTTCCGAGAAAATGGCGGAAAACCGATTTTTCGGTTTTTTATTTTTTTCTCGTAAGAATAATTCAATTTACATGAATTTATGTGAAAGTATACCCTTTTTGCATTGATTAAGCATGATTCCTTTGGAATCTGAGAAACAAGTAGTTTCCGAGATTTTTACATTTTTCGAAAGAAAAAAAAACAAAAATTTTCACGGAAAACTTTATTGGTGTTTTTTTTGTATTTGAATATTCTATCCGGACTCATTTAATCGTTGAAATGTCTATTTTAAAATGGTCTATATATGTTAATGGTTTATTTTTTATGAAACCGCTTAAAATTGAAAAAACCAAAAAAATGACTTCGAATCAGAATTCTTCAATATTTTTTATTATCTTTAATTTCGTTTTTATTTTTTATGTAAATAATGGATTAAATTTCAATGACAGAATTTACTTCAATGTAATATATATAAATAACAAATTAATAAAAAAATCTTTTAAGTTATACATGTAAACGTGGTAGAAAAATATACAAAATTGTGAATTCTGGAAGCATTTGGGATAGCGTCTTTTAGACGAAGAAAAAGAACAACCACAATGCAAAAGATCTAAAATTCATTAGAATTTTATAATTTTCCATAAATTTAAAATGACAAAACAATATTTTTCTGAAGACGATGCGAGTCAAAATTTTAAAAAAAATATCAATAAATTAATTGTTTTACTTAATAAATATTTATTCAAATTATTTTATTTAAAATTACCTAAGACAGATTACTCATCGTTATACCTTTTATTTAGTGAAAAAAAAGTAAAATATCCATTAATAAAAATGCACACTGGGCCAGTGAGTCTTAACTCTATCTTACGACTTTCAGTACGGTACGGCGCATTGCCATGAAAAACTAAAGTTTCAGAATGATTTCCCCCACTATCTTCATTTAAATTCATTCACCTTTGGTAATATTATATTGAATAAATTCTGTCATTGAAATGTAATCAATTATTTACATAATAATTTAAAAAAATTGAAAATAATAAAAAAGTGATTTGAAGTAATTTTTTTATTTTTTCTCAATTTTAAGCGGTTTAATGAAAAATACACCATCAACAATAGACCATTCTAAAGTAGACATTTCAACGGTTAAAATGAGCTCGGATAGAATATTAAAAAAAACACCAATAAAGTTTTACGTGGAAGATTTTTTTTTTTTGAAAATGTAAATATCTCGAAAACAATTTTTTTCCCAGATTCCAAAAAAAAATTCATGCTTATTCAATGAAAAGAAGGCATACTTTCACATAATTTCATGTAAATTATTTTTACGAGAGAAAAACATAAAAAACCGAAGAATCGGTTTTCCTCCTTTTTCTCACAAAATGTGACGTTAGATATTTCTATTATCTACAGCTTTTGTAGAGGACATTTTCCTCTAGGAGGCCACGTTTAGCCGAAAATCGTAAAAACCACCTTCAACCCCTAAACACCACCCTCATTTCACAATTTCATTTTATCTCGTGTTTAATTTTTGTTTGTCTCTTAGGTATTATAACTTTAACTAAATTTACCAGCTGGTCCTTGCCTGTCAATATATTTTTTATTTTCAAAAAGGTATTGGCACCAGCCTAATAGTAAACAGTAAAACTACTCACCAGATAATACAGATCCATACAAAAAGATATTTGCTTCTTTCTTGTCCATTTTTTCACAATTAATGAAACTATTTATGTATAAGAGACCCTTCCAGATAACTAAATAGGTGGGTGTCCTTCAAGAAAACATTATGCTATTTCATGATTTGAAAATGAGTAAAGCATTTCTATCAAAATATTTTACGTAAATTTTACATTTCCCTTTAAAGTGTATTCCTAATGATATTTAAATGCATGTTATTTATTCATTTAATCTTGGTTGTATAGTGTTTTAATAAAATTAGTGAAATATTTAATTCTTTATTACCATGCAGATGATAAAGAGAATTAATTGTATTAAAAATTAACAAATAACGCAACAAAAAGCGCATTAAAAACGTCATCGCTACACACGTCTTTAACCGGTAAGAATTATTATTTATTTTAAGCGAACAATGTATAAGATTCTCATTAATTTTATTGTATTGACTTTTATGACCGCATCCTATTATACCCTATTGGCCAAAAACCATCCCCATAACGGGTTTTCCGTGATGTAGCAAAACTAGCAAAGGGGCAATAGGGGTGAAAAGCACCCCTTTTGGGGCAAAAAACTGTCGTATGTGATTTTTTGTACTGTTCGGAGGGAATGTAACTAAAAAAGAGGTCGGTCGAGGAGGATGAGGGAGGTAAAATCAACCACCCACCCGTTATTTCCAGTCAAGGGGGTGAAAACTAGCCCCTGCAGGGATCACGGGCCCCCCTCAATATGTCTGCCAGTTTTCCAAAAGGAATCCGTTTGGGAGGTGGTCAAAATATATGAGGGAAGTAAAATTCATTCATCTACCCCTTATTTCCAGTCAAGGGGTGAAAACTACCCCCTGCCGAAATCACCAACTCTTAATCGAAATTTTGGAAAACCGACAGAAAAACTGAGGGGGTGATCCCTGCAGGGGATGGTTTCACTCCCTTGACTGAATAAGGGGTGGGTAGTTGAATTTTATCCCCTCACCATCCTCGACCTTTTTTAGTTACTGCCTTCTGAACAGCGCGAAAAAATCAGTTGCAACCGTTTTTTGCCGCAAAGAGGTGGTTTTCACTTCTTTTGATCAACCCTTTCGGTGGTTCCATATCAAAAATCACTTTTATAGGAAACATTTCGTCCAAAAACTCCGCCTCTACTTGCTACATCACGGAAAACCCGATTTAGGGTTAGTTTTTATCCAATACGACATGAAGTCATATTTTTCACCATTGGACCTATCGCAATCCATTTTCCGCCCCAAAAAGCAGGGGGGGGGGATGGCCCAGAAGTATCCAACTTTTCCACTTATTTACCTGGTTTGATCCGTTTTCGTTTTTACTACAAATTTACCCTTCCGGATCATTTTATGAACGGTGAGATTTTTAGATGGAAAATTTTCTATAAATACGGGTATAGTGACTTGAAGTAATGGGGAACAATCCAAGCCGGTTCCTAATATATCCAATAGATGACGCTATGCATACTCGGTTTAATGTCATTCTCAATTTGTATCATATAATATATGATACAAACTGAGAATGACATAGTTTAAATTTCCCGATTTCCGAGAGTTTCCCAATCTCTTATTCGTAGAAATGAGCCAAATTGATAAAAGGGATTAAGGTAGTTGATCGTTTGAAAACGGAGCTGAGAAAAAGAGGTGCTAGGAGTTCATGGAAAAAAGCTGATTTGGTTGAAAGGTATATAATTACATTCATGAACTTGTTGAATTTTCTGTTTATAAACCTCTTTTATTCTAGATTAATCAATTATGATAATATTCTACTACTACTAAACACTTGAAGATGAAGATATAGATTACAATTTTAAAACACCAGATTTATCATACTTAGTTGTCGGAAACGGTCATTTTTAGGAAATAAATGTCCTACTGTGTTGGAGCACATTGATACACAGCAACAAGTTTTCATTTTTTACATCATAATTATTAACTTTGTTTATAGAAACATATTTTTTCATATTGACATTGATGGACGAACAGCCCAAGGATTGTAAACCGAACAGCCGAGTACAGCTGGTGCACTCTGACGGATAAAATAAAAGAGAATGTTCCCCATTGTGTTGTTCCGCTGTAGGTATTATGGGCAGAATCTCCAGCATAGCTTATAGCGTATACGACCAGAATTGAAACTGTATAAAAACTAAAAACCGGCAAAAACAGCCGGCATCTCTTGCGGAGATAAATAGAAATGCTTGTCATAAGAAAAACAATAAAGAGATGCCGACTGTTTTTGTCGATTTTTAGTTTTTATGCGGTTTCAATTCTGGTCGTATACACTATACACGATCCGCTTCTATCCGCTGATATGAAAATATTCGCAGCATTGATTATTCTCTGATATTTCAACCAGAGTTCATTTATTTTCTAGCAAAAGGTGAGTTATCTTCTCCTCCAAAGCAGTTCCAATCGGGGATAATACATTAGATAATTCCACATTCTCACCTTGTTGTCAGCAGGCCATAATATCATCGAGCAGTTTACCAACGTCCTTAACGAGGTTGTGAGGGGATACATCTTCATTGGGAGGGAAAACTTCTGAAACTAGTAAGACACTAAGAGCTCCCTTTGGTATCATATGACTCTGTATCGCTTTATAAACAGCTTTTGGAGTGTTTCGGACAATCTTGAACCTTTTATCAGGGTGTTTTTCGTTTCTTTATTTCAATATATTTTTACCCGTAAATGTTTTCCAACATGCAACATGAATATTTCTCCCATCAACTGCAACAACATCGTTTCCAAAATTGCGATTAGCTTCATTTATACCATTTGCTCCTTTTTGCGAAATTTTAAATACCTCTTGTCTTCAGTCAAATGTTTCCATATAAATTATGCACAAATCAAACGTCTCCATTTCTTAAAAACAAAGTTTATTCTAGACCAAAATGAAAAAGTGAATTTTGATGCACAAAATATTAAAAATTATTCACAAACGAACAGTCCGCCATTTTGAAATCCATTTTTGTGGAGGTTCCCGTTGACTTATTTTGTCGGATTTTGGATATGTTATTTAGCAATGATTTCTGACCTAAGAACTGTTGAAAAGAGCTTCTGAAGCAATTTTGTCCATGTTAAAGGTATACATGTTTTAGTTTGCCTGGACTAATGTGACTTCGAGACCAAGTCTGTCAAAGACCTCGACAGTGTGCATCGAGAGGTGACCGAGTGCAGACGTACCGAGCCAAGAAAGTGCACAGTGAAGTGGCATAAATAAAGTCTCCCTCACTTGGAGACACCATTTTTACTGTTACTAACCATAACTTTTCCCAATAATATTATAGGTATTCCCTTGCAGGACACCCACAGCGACGTTACCGTGGAGGACGGTAGCATGGATTACAGTGAAGACGAAACGTCCCAGTGCGGTAGCTCCCGAGGGGATACCCCAACCCCAAGGGATGACAGAAGGGACGATAAAGAGACGATAAAACGTCTCACAGAGGAAAACGAAACCCTCAGAAAGAAAATAGAGGAGCTCACCGAGAGGTTGGAGCTAATGCAGAGGGAGCAAAAGTCCCAGCACGAAGAACTTCTGCGTGCGATTCGAGGAGAATCGCAAACACGGAAGCGGAAAAACCCACCCGCCACTAATACGGACTCCGACGAAGAGGCCCCTAAGGCGGCAAAGAAGGTGGCTGAAGAGCCCCTCAAGTGCCCCCCAGAGCCATCCAGACGAAGCAGATCGGGATCTAGAGCTCCCCAGCAGGAGGCTAACGTCCCCAGACAAAACGCCAGGACAGAGGAGACTGAGGCCCCTCAAACAAAAACAAGAAGCCAGCGCATACCGCCGGTAGTGGACAACGGTGAGCCGTCGTCTAACCGAAACCGGCATTAACTTTAGAAGAATGGTGCACGAAGTGGAAAGTCGCCGTCAACGCCGACAAAAGCCAAGCCATACTCTTCAGACGAGTGCGGAAAGAAATTCCCACAGGACACGTCTCCATGAACGGCGAGGACATCCAATGGCACGACACCGTCAAATACCTTGGTGTGGTCATGGACAAAAGCCTAACGTGGAGACAGAACACGGACGCTATTACAGCCAAGGCGCGGCGCACAAGAGCCCTCATCTACCCGATGATGGGAAACGGTAGCCGTCTCAACCTGAGGAATAAGCTCACGCTTATCAAAACCCTCATCAGGCCGCAGCTGACGTACGCCTCGGTAGCGTGGGGTTACCAGGCAAAGTCCTACATGAAGAAAATCCAGGCAGTGGAAAACATCGCCCTCAGGACGGCGGTCGACGCACCATGGTACGTGAGAAACGCAGACATCGTCAGAGACCTGGAGTACACCACGGTCACTGAAGTCATCCGGGAACGAGCGAAGAAGCTGTACGCCCAAGCAGAGGAGCACGGGAACCCGCTAATCAGACAGGCCACTGATTACGACCCTGCCGACGCCCCGAGGCACAAACGGCCGAGGGTACAGCTTCTGGACAACGGGTGAGTATAACTTATATTTCCCGCTAACCGATCTGTTTCAGATACCCCAGGACGGACCACCACTACCAGAGACATGACGTTTTTCTACCCAAACCCAACCTCCTTGCGGGCGTCGGACAACATACCGTCCAACGCCCGTTGTCCTACCGGCTCCGTGGAGTCCGAAAGTGCTAAAAAAGCACTTAGGGTCTCCACACTCCCGAGCTACACAGCTCATATCCTTACCTTTCCGATGATCCGGGGTAGGACACACCTTTACTGTGTCCTACGTACCGGCAGTCAATCCCAGCCAAAACTTCCTAAAACCCAACTAGACCGATGACTACCCACGGGGGTGACAAGCTGGCGAAGAAAGAAAATATCAAGACAAGAAGAGCGCCAGAAGAGACCTCTGCCAGCGAGGTTGAAGAGCCAGGACCAGGGGAGGTCCGCAGAAAATACTACGACACATCTCGCATTTGCGGGCTGGGTCTGGTAGAAGTAAGCGGGCCCACCTATCACGAAGGCCGGTCCAGGTCTACAGAGATAATCTAGGAGCAAAGAGTAGTAGTCCTACTCGGCCCTAGTTATCGAGACCGTCATCAAGCCAATGGATATTGGCGCGTCAAAGACCTTGGGGAAGTCTGTATCACATCAACCTGACTAGACAGATAAATTTTTTCACTTCATAGTCCAGGAGCCAGCGAACTTTTTTGATGACCAAAGGCGCAAGCGCTGCAATTATTTTCTATGCTTTATTCGGCATTCCACATAAGGGAATGGACCATCAGCTTGCGCACTTGCGAGGGCTCTAGCTGCAGCAGCCTCTCACATATGTAAAATAGTTATAAAAAAAAACTAACACAGCAAAAGCCGAGACTTGGTCGAAATGTTCATGATGTTGAGAAGTAACTAAAAAACATAATCAGCTGACTTTAAAGTGAGGGATTATGCTTCAGCTTTCCATGTAAACGTGAAATATATGGGCGTAACAGCTAATTTAATAAATTACACGAAAAAAATACTCCGTTGAATTTTTTCCGCTGTAAATGTTAAAGAACACGCCAAAACTCTCGATGAACTTTTCGAAACTGTAACAAAATCCGATTTTCCGAAAAATTTTGCATGAAAAGCGCGCTTCACGTAATAATGCCGTTGAAGGAGGTTTTTATACATTCAATCACATTTTCGTTCTACGGAGCGTTTTTTATGCAAAAATATCAGAAACTCATCAAGGAGTGTAATTTTAGAAAGTATAATAAATGTCGCTGCGCAGAGACGTAATGTCGTCCCGTCCACCAAAAATTAGAAAGTGTATCAAAAAAAGGCTTCGGAAATTTCAAAATTAAAAACCCTATTACGAATCCACGTTGTTAAGCACTGCAACTCATGCGTTGTGTTAAATATGAGGAAAAGTTAGCTAGTTTCTAGTCAAAATATTTCGAAAGTTTTGGCGAAAACAGCCTTTAGCGACAAGAGTGACCATTCATTTTCTAGCAGTCGATTTTGACGGGGAAATGATGGGTTTTAACGGGATTTGCAAAAAAGTGAAGTATTTACCATGTACTCAGATGTGCAAGGCAGCGCCTTGCCTGAACGTGTGAACATATAATTGCCACAATATAATTCAAAGTCATTGCGATTCAAGCATTTTTAAACTCCGAGGAGAGAACCAAATTATTATTGAACTGATAATACGTAAATAGACAGGTAAGCAAAAGCCCACCAAAAAAGTTATAAACATTGAACTTTTCTTGAATCTTTTTGTGTGATCGTTAACTATAAACCGCACATTGGATGGTAGTTGGTACATTATGAGTCGTTCCGTTCCTCACTATGTGTTGTACACGGGCGAGACTATAGTTTGTCAATACATTTTTTTTTATTGTTTTGTAAAGCATAATTTTTTAAAAAGATTTTCTTCTTTGTGAACGTTTAATATTCATTTTGGAAAGTATAATAAAAGTCCTTCAGACGCGAAAAGATGGATCGTTCACATAAATAAGTGCTCACATGACAAGTTAGAGGCGCAGCGCATCGTTATCCGTTATGTTTGACTGCATCAGCTGAGCACTTTTCCCTCGCTTAATACGTAGCGGAGCATTTTTTCATTAAATTTTATTCAGCACATATTTTTCGCAATTTTTTACATGGAAAGCTGAAGCATAATCCCCCACTCGATAGTCAGCTGATTATGTTTTTTAGTTACTTTCTAACATCATGAACATGTCGACAAAATCTCAGCTTTTGTTGTATTAGTTTTTTTTTTAATAATTATTTTACGTGCGTGGGAAGCTGCTGCGGCTATATCCCCCAGAACCGCGCAAGCTAATGACCCATTTCCCTTACCGAATGAAACATAGAAAAAAAATTAAGTTTTGTGAAATGACTAACTATAAACGGTGGCTGGCTCCCGGGCTATAAGTATTGAGTGATGCAAACAAGATTGGTTACTGTGGATCTACTCTCATAAATCTATGTCGGTTGGACGATATTATACTGGATGTATGTATATGGTTATAAATAATAAAATTGTAAATTATAGTAATTGGCATATAGTATGAAACTAAGAATGACTTGTCAAACCTTCAAAAGATAGAACAAACTGGCGGTAATTTCTACTTGTCTCGAAAATAGGATGTCTTCAATATTAAATTAAAGGTGTGTGTGAGGGATTTGGAAAATTTACCACACATTTTGTGATTAAAAAAGCTGCGATGAGGTTTGGTTATATTGTCGTATAACAATTTTTAGTACTTTTAAAGCTCATTCTCTTGAGATCTAAGACATTATGCATAAAATAAGCGTGATATGAACATTCAAAAGTTGGCAATTTTCTCAACACCTGTGTTCAAATAGTCCACTTAAAGTCTTGAAAAGGGGACCCTTTTATAAAACCACTGCCCAAAGAATCACTACTTCCACATCCAAATTTTCTATCCAAATCTAAATCCCAATGCAATATTTTACTCCCTTTAATAATAGGGTGGGGGTGGCAATGGGGGTAGTAAAGGGGGTGGCTAATGTCAAAAAATTTTTAGAGGCCCTTGGTTCTCGTATACACACTAAATCCCAATTTAATTTTTTACTCCCTTTAATAATAGGGTGGGGGGTGGAAATGGGGTGGTAGAGGGGGTGGCTAATGCGAAAAAAATTTTAGAGTCCCTTGGTTCTCGCATACACACTAAATCCCAATTTAATTTTTTACTTCCTTTAATAATAGGGTGGGGGTGGCAATGGGGTTGGTAGAGGGAGTAGCTAACACCAAAAAAATTTTTTGAGATGTTTCGTTCTTATATACCTACACACTAAATCACATTCTAATTTTTTTTTACTTCCTTTCATAATAATGTGGGGGTGGTATTGGGGGTGATAGTGGCGGATGGCTGATGCCAAAAAAATTTTTAGACCTTGACTTTTCGCACGTACCCTAAATTTTCTTACCTGCTTGCTTTACCTATTTACCCTTATTTACCCCATTTACCCCCGAACCCTTCAACGGAATTGGATCAAAATGAACTAGTTCCAGATCTCGTTATAACATAAGTGTACCAAATTTCAAGTCAATATCATAAATGGTTTCACAGTAAACGTGCGTACAAAAAATTTACAGATCGACAAAAAAAAATTTTTTTCGCTCAAATTTAAAATCTCGACGTTTCATGACATGTTATTAAGCCTATCAATAAAAACTAAAATTTAATTTTTTTTGCGTTACATGGACGCAGACATGGAAGTAAAACTAATTTTGATTCGAAATTAATTTTAATTACCTTTCATTTAGTTTTTACTTCCACGTCCAGTGGAAGTATAGTAACGCAAAAAAAAAAATTTTTGTTGAAATAGGCTCAAAATGTCATGAAAAGTCGAAATTTCAAATTTGAGCGGAAACAATTTTCTGTCTGTCGGTCTGTACCTAACTGTTTTTGTGCGCACGTTTACTCTATAATCGTTTATGATATTGACTTGAAATTTGGTACACTTATGTATTATTACCTGCTGGAACTACGCACGCTGTGAGGAATGAGGAAAAAAAAATTCTGTAACAAAATTCTAGAAAATGTCGAAGAGGATTTGACAAACATTAATGTTTTCCCGGTAGGAAAATTCAACAAAGACAGAAATAGACCACTAAAAGTTGTTTTACAGAATGGCCAGGATGCTCTAACAGTTTTTAAAAAATAGAAAATTGATTAATGTACCAGAAGTAAAAATTTTTTCGGACCAAACCAAGATGCAGAGAGACCACTATAAAACTGTAAAGGAACAGTTAAATAATTTAAACAAAGAAGGAGCAAATAAAATAATCCGTTATATAAATAATGTACCTACCATTGTAGATGCAAACTTTGCCCAGAGAAAAAACAAATAGAATACCCTAATATATGCTATAATGGTGACATCATTTATATACATTCTGAAAGTTTCTTGGCACACAAATTTGAAATTGTTTATGAGTTATTTTGTTATAATCCGTCAATTATAATCTTAGGCGAAGCTCGCTGTACAAGTGATGTGGAAAATGTGGAAGTTAACGTAAAAGGTTACAAATGTGTAAAGTGTAATTTTAAAAGTCGTCATACTGGAGGTGTTCTTATTTACATTAGGGAGACAATTAGTTTTTCAATTAAAAATTGCTATAGTCTGGAAGCTAACTACTGGAGTCAGTTTGTTAATGCAAGCATCAATGGTTAATTGTGGAGTGTATCATTCCCCTAATGCAAGTCAAGCAATATTTTTAGAAACATTGGAAAAATGGTGTGAAGACTACTTTGCAAATGACTGTAACATGACATAAATATAAATTTTTTTGGTAACAGTTTTTATGCAAAAAAATTAAAAGATATGTTTCTAAGGTATGGTGTTGAACAACTTATAAATGAGTATACTAGATGTACAAATTTAAGCCCAACATTACTTGATTATGTTTTAACAAATCAAAATAGTGTAAAGGTTATAGTTCATAATATTCCCAAAATTAGTGATCACTCTGTGATAAGCATTAATTTAAGTAACAGACAAAATATTAATGTTAGTAGCATCTATATGTATAGAAAATTAAATGATGATATTTTTGACAAAATCAATTTAGAACTTATTTCTTGCAATTGGCGTTATGAATTTGTCAACTTGCTTAAAGTAAAAAAAGAGAAACTACTATGAAAATAAATGATCCAAAATCAATGTGGAAAACACTAAAATACCTTATAAAAAGAGAAAATCAATCAATTATAAAAACGTTAAATTTTATATAAATGGTAGAAATTACTTTGCTAAAACAGAACAAGAAGCAACAAACAATTTCAACAATTACTTTGTAAATAGCATAGTTGAAATTTTTAATAGTATTGTACCAATAAGCAACTGGTCTGACCAAAATCTGAATACCATTGATTCTGTTTTCGATGAATTTAAGTTACTAAGTCTTAACGACTTAAAAACAACTATAGTCAATCTCAAAATAAAAACCGTATTAACGAAGTACTAACTTCTCATTTTATATAAAAAAAAAAAATTTGTTACAATGGTATATGTCTACCTCAATTTTATAAATACTTCCCTAGAATTTGGTAACTTTCCACAAGAGCTATAACGAATGTAGTTACAAAAATATCAAAAATTGAAAGAGCAGCCGAAGAATGTGACTCCCGTCCCATTAATACTCTACCTAATAGATAGACAGATAGATAGATAAATAGTCTTTATTTCACCACTATATGTTAAATGATTGAACATTTGCAGCAAGTCAGAAAATCAGCAGGCAAGCAGCTGCATTACAAAAAAATAATAATTTTGTTTTGAGAAATACAATACATAATACATATATAAAATGAGGACAATAACAAGAACATAATACTGTATATAACGTTTACACATTGTTAGACAAGAAAATATATATAAGTACATATATATACTGTATATAACGATTACACATTGCCAAACACGAAAATATAAAAGTTTAATTTATAAAATAGGTACCTCTAAAAAGTACAAGTATTCTGCAAGTATGAGCATTAGGTAACCGAAAGTGGAGTGACCAAATATGAAAATCATCAATTGAGTAAAAACAGAACTGATGAATGAATCGTTTTACATTATTTTTGAAGGACCTAAAGTTTAACTGTCTAACATGATGTGGTAAATAGTTATATAAGTTTAAGTTGGGTGAATTTTTTGCACTTAGAGTTGCACCATAGCATGGTACTCTAAGAAGTCCAGCAGTACGTGTGTTGTGCCCATGTTAGTCCGACTGAATAGAGAGACCGGATGCATTTCTGTGAATCCCGATACGAGTGTTGTAGATAAAAAGTGAAGGTAGTGGCATTGTTCCCAGTTTAATGAAGATGGGTTGACAATGTTCCCTAAATTTAGCGTTGACAAGAACTCCTTATAATTTTCTTTTGTTGTCGAAAGACTTTAGATGCGTGGTGGGAGTTACCCCATAGAACAACTGCGTAGGAAACTCTAGAATGAAAAAGAGAGAAGTAAGTATTTTTTAATAGGTCGAATTCGAGAACGCTTTTTAGTTTCCTAAAAAGGAAGAATACGCTGGAAAGCCTTTTGCCCATATGATCGGTATGGGTTACCCAACTAAGGTTATGATCTAAATAGATACCTAGGAGTTTAATGTGCTCGCCTTTGGATATATTTCTGTTTGAGGATATTATCAGTCTCTGAGTTTTCTCCTGATTAAGTGTTAGTTCGTTAGAGGTGAACCAATTTTTTGCTTGCAGTTCATTGAGAGAAGATAGTTCCAGTAGATTGTCAATGTTATAATGGAAACACGAGAGAGTGGCGTCATCGGCGAACAGAGTGGATTTGCTGGGCAACATAAATTGAGGAAAGTCGTTCATATAAACTAAAAATAACAGTGGCCCTAAGACAGAGCCCTGGGCTACACCATAATTATTGTTTAGAAATCCTGACGTTTCATTGGCTATGACAACACACTGCTGACGGTTAAGCAGGTATGATTTAAAAAGCGAGAGGGGTAACCCTCTAATTCCGTACCATTGCAATTTTTCTACTAACTTATTGTGGGAGACACAATCGAAAGGCTTGGAGACATCACACAGAGTAATCGCATGAAACGTCAGGATTTCTAAACCAATAAATTATGGGTAAGCCCAGGGCTCTGAATTCGCGCGCACCATGTTCAATTTTTCGTTTACTATGAACGACTATCCTAATTATGCTTGCCCAGCAAATCGCTGTGTTGAGTACCCTCTCAAAATAATCTCAAATATCTTTCAAAAAATGGGGAGGATAGATATGGGGCGGTAGTTGTCTAACAATGAGTCATCTCCCTTTCTAAAGACTGGTATAATGCGAGCAATTTTAAATATATCTGGGTAGGCACCATCAGCGATACGTCTATTAAATAAAGCAGCTAGCGGAGCGGCAATAATATCTTCCGTATATTTAATTATTTTCTCATTTAGGTCATGTACATCGAGCGAGTTTTAATTTTTTAGAGACTTAATAGCTGATTTTACTTCTTGTACAGTTATCGGATGCATGAAAAAGGATAAGTTAGATGGTTGGTTAGGAGTAAAGTTGGTTCGAAAGTTATGGTTAATGTTAGGTAGTGAATTTATTAGGTTCCCTGGAACAGATACAAAGTGGTTATTAAATGTATCTGGTGGAATACTAGGATTAACGACATTATCCCGACAGTTGTTTATTTCAGAGTTAATAATTCTCCAACAGTCTCTACCTTTTTTGGCGGAGTTTTTGATAAATTGATTGCAAACCATTTTCTTTGCATTCTTAATACCGTTATTGTAGTCCTTGCGCAGAGCTCCGTAAATAGAGTAATCGGCAGGATTTCTTGTCACGTTACAAATTAGTTTAAGAGAGGATAGGGTATCCCTTTTATTGCGTAATGAATCGGAAAACCAATTGACTGGCATCATTTTATTTAAAAAATTTTTTAACGGAAATATTTTGTTTACCAGAACACTAAATCTGTTTACCAGAAGTTTGGACAAGTGGTTACTATCATAGTTAGTATTATAAAATACATTCCAGTCAGTGTCAAGCAAATTGTCTCTAAGCTTTTCCAAACCATTATTTGTAAATCTGCCAAATTAGTAACAATATTATCAATACAGCTCTCGGAATGGGCTGTCACCCTAGTAAGCTCTGAAATAGTTGCTGTGAGTCCGAAGGAATTTAAGAGGCATATCAGGTCATTAAGATTACCTGAAGCAGATCTAAAATTTATATTGAAATCTCCTGCAAGCACTATTTTATAATATTTATCAGAGAGAAATTCCAGAAGATATTGAGAAATTGTTAGAAATTTCAACAGTTGCTTGATTGCTTTAATTATAATAATTTGTTCATGCGATATCAATCTGGTTTTAGGCAAAACCACTCTTGTGAGACAACAGTGCAACTAACAATCAATAAATGGCAGCTCAGTATAGATGAAAATAAATTCGTTGGTGCAGTTTTTCTCAATTTTAAAAGCGCATTTGAAACTATTGATCGGCAAATATTGTTAGAAAAACTCAATTACTATGGTATCAAACTTAATGTACACAAGTGGTTTCAAAAGTATCTCAGTAACAGGTTGCAAATTACAAAGATTGGAAATTCAATATCTAACCCTATAACAAATAACATTGGGGCACCTCAAGGAAGTATTCTTGGGCCGCTGTTATTTATAATTTACTTAAATAATATAACTAAAATAGAATGCGATTTTATGAATCTATTTGCAGATGATATTTTAATATCATGCAGTGGAACAGATCTTACCGAAACAGTGTCTAGAATAAATAAGGTATTAGACAAAATAA